>CM050424.1:29817660-29842660 GCA_027564155.1 Gymnocypris eckloni scoliostomus
AAAGATGATTGCATGTTGCTTGCTAACATGTTGCTAGCATGATTAGCATGTTCTTTAGCATGTTTTAGCGTGATTAGCATGTTGCTTAGCATGTTTTTAGCATGATTTTAGCATGTTAGCATGTTCTTGGCATGTTGCTAACATGATTAACATTCTTGCATGTTAGCATGATTAGCATGTTAATGTTGCTAGCATGTTTTAGCATGCATGATTAGCATGTTGCTTGGCGTGATTAGCATGTTAGCATGTTGCTAGCATGATTAGCATGTTGCTAGCATGTTTTTAGCATGATTAGCATGTTGCTAGCATGTTCTTGCTAGCATGTTGCTAGCATGATTTTAGCATGATTAGCATGTTGCTAGCATGTTGCTAGCATGATTTTAGCATGATTAGCATGTTGCTAGCATTTTGTTAGCATGATTTTAGCATGATTAGCATGTTGCTAGCATGATTTTAGCATGATTAGCATGTTGCTAGCATGTTGCTAGCATGATTAACATGATTAGCATGTTGCTAGCATGATTTTAGCATGATTAGCATGTTGCTAGCATGTTGCTAGCATGATTAGCATGTTGCTAGCATGTTGGCATGATTTTTAGCATGATTAGCATGTTGCTGGCATGTTGCCAGCATGATTAGCATGCATGTTGCTAGCATAGATAGATAGATAGATAGATAGATAGATAGATAGATAGATAGATAGATAGATAGATAGATAGAAAGAGTCGATAGATCATTTCCTATGTAAATTACCATCGTAGTTTCAACCTATATGCTATTTCATGGGCCGTCCCCTCACCATGTAAGTCTATGGGACAATTTTGGGGGCTCTTGCGCCCAGGGTAAAACTTATACCCCACTGCGGGTATGATCTCGCTCAGCTTGATAGCCTCTTCAAATGTTGTGATTCACAAGTTTCTCTGAAATTCTCGCTCTGCGCTACAACCCGTCAAGTTTGCCGCCATGCATTGTCGATGCGTTTTTTTGTGGTTTTCGCTAATTGTACGATTAGCATAAACCCGATCGCTTAGAAAAGATATAGCAACTCGAGTCAGAATAGTTCGGAGATATGTTGCGAGTTTCGTGTTTGTAGAGTTAAAGCTCTAGGAGGAGTAGCAGTTGCAAATTTAGTCTCGTAAGAATAATAATAAGTATAAGTTTAAATAGAATATCAGTAAGTTGGCTTTCCCAAGCCAACTTAATAAGAAGTTTAAATAGGATTTCACAAGCCAACTTAATAAAAACAAAAAATGTGTCACCAAATGTACTTGGGCGGCCGTAAACATACCTGGGCGGCTTGCCCAGATAAAGTCTATATGTGGGAACACTGCTCATAGTGAGATAATTCAGGGTATTTTGGTAGGAGAGGTGTTTAAGTCACATCCACTAGCCACTGAGGTACATCAGGGCTCAGTATTTGGCCCCTTTTTCTTTCTCAACATACACTACATTGATAAGACATTCAGGAACAAGGAATTTGTCTGCCACTCTTACGCCAAGGACACACAGCTACCCAGTGACTTTATGGATCACAGAGCTCTTTGTATTTAAATTCAGTCAAACAACTTAACCAGAATCTCTCCTTTACTCTTACATCATTAAGAACAACATGACTAAACTCACTATATCCACATTTTCCACCGTGGAAGTAAGCTATTTTCTGTTCAAGACTGTATTCATTAGCAGCAATGGGTAAATAACTAGACGAATAAATAATGCAGTAAACTATTTTTGCTTTATTAATTTATAATTACTAACAAAAGAAAGTATTTGTGACTTTTAATCTAACAATTCTGACTTTTTCTCTCATAATTGCAAGAAAAAAGTTGTGTGTTGAGATACTCGGAGAAATGTTGCTATTACTGTTGCGGACACAAAAAAATCCCACTTTATATTATATATATCCAACTTTTCCTGAGGCACAAGTAATAATGTTTTAAATAATGTTCAGTTTCTTGCACAGACCAATCGTTTCACTTCATTAAATATAATGTAAATAACGATCAAGAAATGAAGAGCTCTTTTCCAAAACGCAATAAACGCCAAATTTAACGCCAAGTTCGTCATGCCATTTTGCTGTGTACTGAATCTATTCACTGCTCCATCAATGTTTCATGCCAAATCGCTATATTTCCTTGTTTAAAATGTACTGCAAGATGCAGTTCTTTTCCAAACCGCTATAAGCGCCGAACCTGTTTTTAGCCTAAATGCGATATGTCCTCTCGATCAATCAGAACTCGTTTGATGCAATCAACATGACGACGCTTTGAAGCGTTTGTTTGTGCTCAGTCTTCAAAATGAGTGCTTTAAACTCTAATAACACTTTTGAGACCTACACCTGGGGTAGAAAACGCAGACTGGACAAAGAAAATCACAAAAAACAACAAAAAAGAAGGTTCTTAGGTGGCGTGTTAATACCCACTGTGGGATGTCAATGTAATAGATGTGTATACCAGTAAAGGTGGTGTTTAACCCTTTAAGAATCCAGCGTACCGCTGGCGGGACGCCTAGTGGTGAGAGGGTGAAGTTGTCAGACACACAAAAAAAAAAAAAAAAAAAAAAAACTTGATCATGCCATATATCCACGGAAAGCTGAGATTCTTGTGATTTCAACTATGTAAACCATTTTAAGATACTATAAACACAGCATGTACAATCTGTGTCTTTATCAAACCACTTTGTGTTGACATAATGAAGACATGAATGATAGTACAGACACACATAGGAATAACACAGTAGGGATAACACCAATATAAGAAAAAAACCACAAATTAAATAATGTACCATGTACAGAAATAGAAATATAGGAAAAAAAATTATTTAGATTATAAATTATAAATATATATGTAATTTAAAAAATGTACACATTTTGGATTCTATAAATAAATGTCACTATAATGTGTTTATGCTTCAGTTACTATGTGTCAGTAATTATTGACAGTGAATCTGGATGAGAAACTGAATAGCTCTAAGTGTGACCTTTCATTAGAGCCCAAAATGATGACTGTACATTAACCGATTGACGTTAGAGGCTGCAGCCTTTGGCGTTCCTTGTTAGAGCGCCCGCCTCCCGCACCGGAAACCCGGGTTCGAGACCCGTTCGGTGTGATGATGCGGACCCGGTGGGGTTACATCAACACAAGGCTGGTGCGATCGGTTTATAGCGTCCCTGATGTCATATGTTGCATGTTCTCTTTTTTTTTTAAGATATAAACCAACATAAAAAAAAGGATGGATTTGTAGCGTTTTGAAAAAAAAAAAAAAACCTTTGCATTTATAATCGACAATATTGTTGTTTCATTTAACAATCATTGTTTAACATGTTCAGACTGAGCCAACAGACCGTTTTAACAGGATAAATTGAATATTAACAAAATGTATGGGTCTAGGTAAAAAAATGTCATTTTCATGAGAACTATTAAAATGGATTTATAGCGTTTTGGAAAAGAGCTCTTCAAATAAAGACGTATAATGACTAAGCGGTCCCATGTTTTGGCATGCGTGTGGTTGGAGCGGTATAGGACCTGATATGAGTTCATGCAGCGCAGGAATGAAGGCAGTCTGGAGGTGCTGGACACCAGAAGCTTCTGGAGCTCCTCACATGAGCTCTGAGGCAGCGGCAGAGGATGAACACTAATGTCCTTCTCCCAGACACCCACAACACTAGAAAGAGACGAGGGAAAGATGAGTGAGAGAGGGAAATGAAGGCACACGTTTCTCATACCGCTCCTGCCAGAAGCACTTCTCAAAAATGAAGCTGGAGTACATTTACATGCATATTAACTTTTAGTAAATAAACAAAGAGTGGGTTTCACTTACAGTATATTATCATCATTATATTATATATAAGTAGCCCAGTTAATGAACTGTGTGTACATTTTAAAATCACATTTTTAGGGATCACTGATTTTTTTAAGCGGAATTACTTATAACAACATGGATAGAGACTTAAGAGTGGGTTTCACTTATAATTATCATCAGAACAGTAAAAATGTAAACAAAAAATCTGTGAACACTAAGAATTAATTATTTAAAATGTACATATAAGTATACTTATTTAAGTGTATATATAAGTAGCCCAATTATTGAACTGCGTGTACATTTTAAATAATCATTTTTTGTTGTATCTTATAACAACATAGATAGAGACTTATGTCTTTATATTATTATTTTCTTTATATATTTAATTTTTATACAATAATGTACTCATCTATACATGCTATATCTTTTTGAAAAATATCTCATAAAAAAGCATCATTAAGCATCAATACACAATAAAATAAATATGATTGAGGTTATAAATAAGAATGTTATAGCCTAATATTGAGCTGATTATAACTAAACGTTTATGTTATCTTCTGTAGAGCTGCTTTATAGTTGAATGAATGAATTATGTGTTTATATAGTGCTTTATTGTGTATTGCTGTACACCCAAAGTGCTTCACAATCATGTGTGTGTGTGGGGGGGGGTCTCTCTTTAGTTTAAATTGATTAATTTTTAACACTTAGTGCAATTACAATTATTGAACTAAATTTTCAAGGACATTGAACTGACTTGAGCTGAATAACATCACTGTGGAACTGCTATACACATCAGTTTGTTTCATAATTGACACATTTTTTAAAACTTTTTCTGTTTATTACCGTGCAGCAATCTGTATTATATAAAGCACTATAGAAATACATGTGACTTAATAAAGGAATAAACTGTTCAGTATTATATTAGTTGATTTTTTCTTTTTTTAAATGGCACAGTGAACAGCTCTGAGTGTTTCTGCTCAGGCTGATAAAACTTCTGACCAATGAAATTAGGTTTTGGTGAGCAAGAACAAAATGATCAGGAACATTGACTAAACCAGGGATGCAAAGTCATCAACTCAAAAAGAGGATGACTCCTCCCCCTGCATTTTTAAACACTCATACAATATTTAAAAACATATTTTTAACTGTACAGTTTTGGCGTAAAATTCCCTCTAAAAATCCACTTTTCATTCATGGAGATGATGAAAACTTGTGCAAAAAACTGTGAAAAACAACGACTTTTGAGATGACAATTACACGATGAAATTATCATTATATCCAGTAGTTAGCAGCAGAGGATCACTCCATAGCTCAGTTGCCTTTTCCACTCCCTAGTTTTCAGATCTTGAATTTATTATAAAATTATGACTTTAACAAATGTTAGTACTGTTCTGTACTGAAGCAGTATAGCAAGTACAATTAGATAATGCATTAAATATTTTTAGATTTAATTTACAAACTACGTTTTTTTTTGCCTTAAAAAGGACACATCAAAAAGAGTGTTTTAACAGTAGAAGCTGCTAAATATATTCAGCTAACACAGACTTGTTGCTGTTTTTTTTTACTCTGAATTTACTCTGCATCACTTAATGCACATGTCTATGTTTGATATCGGTTTGTCAGATAGATCATTCCACCCAGGGCAGTTATCACTGTCAATCAATGCATTCAATTCAATGCGAATTCACTCGCGTAATCTTTTATGTATTGCTTTCAACAGAGAGGCCTGTGATTGGCTACAATACTCAGCACTGCAAAAACACGTAAATAAACTTGTGGTTTTGCAATTCGAATGAGCGTGCATGCAAAAACACACAGGAGTGTTTAAAAGTGGTTGACTATAAGTGGGTACAGATATGACTTGGTAACCACTTTCTCATTGGATCTACACAAATCTCACAGGTGACCTATTTTGATCTAAAAAAAGGTGAGTTTTCACCAAAAGGTAGGAGTTTGCATCCATGGAAAGCAGAATGTGTTACTCTCTGTGCAATAACTCTGCACCCGCAGAAGCAGATGGACCTTAAATTAAATTAACCTGACAGTTTGAAACATTACCATTTTAATCATGTCACAGTAATCTGTCAATACGCCGCACTGAAGACAGCCGAGCGAGCGGAGAAACTCATGTCCTGACACACATTATAGATATGATCTATTCAGGACATTTCACTGACATTTACCCATCTGTGCTGTACTTCCACAGAAAGCACACAAAGCAGAAACACTGCAGGAGCCCAGAGAGAGAAGCTTCATACACTACTACAACCAGGGTTTTCCTCAGTCAGACACTCTTTAGTGGTAGTTAGTCAATTACATAACAGTAATTAATTCTGTTGATTACTTTTGATATCAGACACGATATTATATTTCAAATTGCAATGGGAAGACTGAGCTAGGACTGTGCTTCGAATTAAAATATCACTCCTTTACAGGACCTTAATGATTTATGTAACCTCTTAAAGGAATAGTTCTCTCAAAAATGGAAATTAGCTGAAATTAAATGTTTTTAATTTATTGTATGGTGAGCTTGAAGCCAACTATAAGAAAGGGCAGAGTTAAAGTGCACTAAATAACTGAAGAAGTCCCATGTGCTTCACTAGAGAGAAGCCTGCCACTTCACAAGAATAAAAATGAACATGCACAGATGAACTATTTACAATAAAAATCATAGCAGGCATTTACAGTGCCGTGAAAAGGTCTTTGTCCCCCTTCCTGTTTTTATTTTTTGCATATTTGGTCACACTTGAATGATTCAGATCATCAAACTAATTTTAATATTGCACAAAGATACCCAGAGCAAATACAAAATGCAGTTTTGAAATAATGATTTCATTCATTAAGGGAAAAAAGCTGTCCAAACCGTCTTGTCACTACATGAAAAAGTAATTGCCCCCTAAATCTATTAACTGGTCATGCCACGTAACTGTAATCAAGTGTTTGTGATGACTGTAAACGAGTCTTTCACATCGCTGTGGAGGAATTCTGATCCTCTCTTCTTTGCAGAATAGTTTTAATTCAGTCACATTGGAGGGTTTTTGAGCATGAAAGGACTGTTTAAGGTCATGCCACAGCATCTCAATCAGATTTAAGCCCAGGCTTTGACTTGGCCACTCTTGAGCCATTCAGAGGTGGACTTGCTGGTCTGATGTGATCATCGTCTGCTGCAATAACCCAAGTGCTTGAGCTTGAGGTCACAAACTGACGGCTGGTCATTCTCCTTCAGGATTTTCTGATAGAGTGCAGAATTCATGTTTCCATCAATTATGGCAAGTCGTCCAGGTCCTGAAGCAGCAAAGCAGCCCCAGACCATCACACTTCCAGCACCATCATGTTTGACTGAGATATGATGTTCTTTTATATAATATTAAGCTCAGATGAGCTTTATTTGTCACATACACAATTATACAGAGTATAACCAGCAGTGAAATGTGTTCTCTGCATTTAACCCATCCACGCACGCACACACACACACAGAAATATTTGCAGGCGATAATGCGTCAGCGAGAAAAACTGAAATCATGATCACAATTATAAAAAGGTTCATTGTGCAGCCATACCTGCTTGTTTTTAAAATATGCAAAGATACTTTAGTGAAAATGATGCAGAAAAGAGATTAAAACATTTAAGAAAAGGGATGAGTTTGTTCATGTGTGATCTGTTCAGAGCATCATGACTTCACACACTTCTCACACACATGCACACACACTTCTCACACACGCGCACACACACACACACTTCTCATACACTCACGCACGCAGACAGACAGACAGACAGACAGACAGACAGACAGACAGACAGACAGACACAGACACACAGACACACACACACACACACACACACACACACACCTAGAGCAGTGGGCAGCCGGGGAGCAGTCGGGGGTTCGGTGCCTTGCTCAAGAGTCTCACCTCAGTCGTGGACAATTCCTGCCGGAGCCGAGATTTGAACCCACAACTTCCGGTTACAAGTCCAACGCTCTATCCATTAGAGCCACGACTGCCCCCCCCCCATTATGAAATCCTGTGTTAGTTTTACGCCAGATGTAACGGGACACACACACCTTCCAAAAAGTTCAACTTTTGTCTCATCAGTCCACAGGATATTTGCCCAGAAGTCTTGGGGATAATCAAGATATGTTCTGGCAATGCAGGTTCTTAGGTACTCAGGCCACTAAACTCTACAGATGGTGGCGCCAGGAGCAGATTTGGTAGCGCTGGCGGTGGTGTGTGGGAGTATTAAAATATAGATTATTTAATCATGAAATTACTATTGTTTTGCATTAATAAGAATAGTTGCTAATAATATTGCATGCTCATTTCTTATTTCTTTCATGTTTATACAGATTTGACAGTAAAGCACTAAGCTTGAGTTGGAATGCATACAAAACTTAATTTCATTAACAACAGTAGCATGCAAAATCTAAGGAAATGTATATATATTTCACTCTTATAAAATGTATTATTCTTCAAAATATCAGGCCGGGAAATCTCACACTCATCCAGGCCATCCCATACACCCACAACAAATACTGAAACATGGACAACCCTATTAGCCTATCTGTATGACAGCACATAAAAAGGTCTGTCTTTAGTCGGGACCGTGGAAAATAATCAAAGTTTTTTTTTTAATTGCACCTTAATTTCCATTTCACTGCTGATTATATTCTGTATAATTGAGTATGTGACGAATAAAACCTTGAACCCTTTTCTTCATTTCTCCAATATCTCTTCTTTCTTGTACCTGTCACTTCTTCACCAGCAGATACTGTTATTAACAGATCTGTGTTCACCTTGTTGCCTATAATTCATACATATATATTAAAACTAATTTTCTAAAGTGCCTAAATGTCAAAATGAGTACACTGAAAATCCTAATACTGAACACACTGTTGTATTTGCTCTAGCTCCCTCCTTTCTATACAATAAATCCATGTGAATATCTGCCTGCTAAATGTATTCATGCAACTGTCCAATCGATAATGATGTCCTTTAGCACAGTATTCTGACTGATGATGATAATAATGGGGTGCTACTGACAGCCTAACAGGTGCTAGCCGTTTAATACTCAACTAGGTTAATAAAGACAAAACTACAGTATTACAGATGAAACGGACCTGCACTTGAAGCCCTGAACAGGTTAGTAATTTCACCTGTACGTTTCCTCTCCTTCCTCGAGTCCCGTGCATCAACTTCAAAACCGTTTGACGAGGCAAGGAACAGACGTGAAGCACGGCGCTGCCAGTCAAGACTAACCCATTTATGACTTATTATCGATTTATTAGGGTATGCCACAATCGGAAATGATCACTTTGGCAGATTGGGAAGGCAAAAAAATTTATAAAAATAAAAAAACACACAGGGTAACGGGCCAAATCAGCAAGCAGGCCACCGGGAACATCCCGGTGCTCCCAATGGCCAGTCCGCGCCTGGTTGCATCTGTGCTTTAACAGTGTCACGAAATCAACTTTGGCTCCCGAGTAAAGCTGTTCTGAGCTCGGACAAGTTTGTTTGTGTTTGAACTGATAAACGGTCCGCGCTGTGCAGCTGAAACATAGCACGGATTAGTTTCGCTTTCGTTTGCCGTTTAATGTTTCTCATATGCTACAGAAATGGCAGCGCTTACGAGTTGAACAACACCGTGAACAAGTTTTGTGCACTTTTTGGTCAGCAGTGGCTTTAGCCTTGAAACTCTCCCATGGATGGCGTTTTTGCCCAGTCTCTTTCTTATCGTTGAATCACGAACACTGAGTTTCATTGAGGCAAGTGCAGTTCTTTAGATGTTGTTCTGGGTTCTTTTATGACCTCCTGGATGAGTCGCCGTTGTGCTCTTGGGAGTAATTTTGGTAGACCGTCCACTCCTGGGAAGGTCCACCACTTTTCCAAGTTTTCTTCATTTGTGGATAATGGCTCTGACCGTGGTTCGCTGGAGTCCCAAAGCCTTAGCAATGGCTTTATAGCCCTTTCCAGACTGATACATGTCATCTATTTGTTTCTCATCTGTTCTTGAATTTCTTTAGATCGCGGTATGACGTGTTGCTCTTTAAGCATGCTTTACTTTGTCAGACAGGTTATATATAAGAGATGTCTTGATTCAACAGGTCTGGCAGTAATCAGGGCTTGTGAAATTGAACTCCGCTTTCTCAAATAATGTGTTTAATCACAGTTCTTTCATGATTTAACAGGAGGGGGCCTTTCATTTTTTTACGAAGGGCCAGGTAGGTTTGGACAGCTTTATTTCCTCAGTAAATGATTTATTTATCAAAACTGCATTTTGTATTTACTTGCATTATGTTTGTGTAATATAAAAATTAGTTTGATGATCTAAATATTTTAAGTGTGACAAATATGTAAAAAACAAACAAACAAAAAAATATTGTATTATAATTTAATACCAACTTCAACATTTCCAGGCTACTCCACTGAGCAACTAGTCACTAAATTTGCAAGGTCCATAGCATTAAATCTTTCACAATTAGAGTAAAATAATATTTAAATATATAATATTGGAAACTATGCAATGTTTGTCAGCCAGTAGGGATTCTGCTTTACTGCTTATACTTGCATCTGTTGTTATATAGTTCATAATCTGACACCAATTAGCTTTGAAAACCTGACAGCAATAAGTAAACTTAAACATAACCTCCAAGCTGCGTCACGGATGAGCGTAAAGAGCTCTGCTGATTATAATGGGGGTAATTTAGTGTTCATTGTGTTGTGATGCCCTGCTGACGTCCTGAACGGAGGTTATGTGACTGTAGGTCGTTTTTGGCTGCTGTCCAAGTGTTGTAACTTGCTTTATAAATACACAATTCAACTCAGTGTGCTCATATATGTATTGTAGGTCCCACTTTAGTTTGGGGACCAATGCTCACTATTAACTATGGCTTTTTAATTTGCTGCTTATTAATTTTTAAGATAGTTGTTAAATTTGAAGTATGGAGCAGGTTTAAGAGATCTAAAATATATTCATGCAGAATAAGGTATTAATATGTGCTTTATAAGTACTAATAACTAGCCAACATGCATGCTACCTTAATTTCCTGGATGTCACAGCATTGCATCTTGAAAATCTGAAATTATGCTGATTTGAAAAAAAAGGCCTAGTAATATCTAATTTGATTATGCTAAATACAAAAATATTTCCATCATGCACAGTTTTTCACAAAATAAGAATGAACAGATTTACATTTCTCAGCTTTAACGTACTTAAAATAACAATAATAAGTATTCAAAATATATTATTCAATTTTTCAAAATAAGCAAACGTGTACATTTCTGCATGTTTGGATGTAGTAAAAACCTACAGATGTAGCAGAAAACATCTGACTCATTTGTGCAATTTTTTCTGTCACTGGCCATAATTTTAATGTTGAAATCAGGATTAGGCGTAGAATATGATATTGTTTTATGCCTAACCCTGACATGTGATAATGGGCTTGAACAAACAGTTGTATGCTGGCCCAGAGGAAGACAGGAACCATAGTTTTCTGCTGATTAAGGGAGAATACAAGACCTTACAAATGGTTGTCAAAAGCAAAAATACTACGAAATGCATCATATTTTGTGTGAAAGTGCGATTTGCTTGAGCAAAACTGACACTATTTTTGGATTTTGGAATTAATTCAGCAAAAATGATGCAGGTCGGTGATATTTATTGCTGGATTATACCATTAATATAGCATAAAATAGCTCTATTAGTTCAGTTTTTCATATCAGTCAGTCACTTGCTGTCTAAATGAGCAGTTTTTGGCCAGACTGAGATGCTAAGCAGACATTATGTGGGCAGTCAAAAGTCTGGTTCCTGTAAGACTATGCTCGATTTAGCATGATGGCTCGGGGCCTGTATCTGAGTGCCATGAATCATGTTTGATCCTCGACATATAACGAGGAGGAGAGAGCATCTCTTAGCACAGGGTAGGAAAACAGGCAGAATTAATGTACACTTCAAATAAAGGTGAGCGAGCCGAGGTAAGAGTAGAGAGTCGTGACGACCTTCTGGTGGTGATTCAGGCTCCTCGAGCTCTTAGCATGGGAACATTACACATCTCGAGGAGGGACGAGAGCAACGAGCATTTCTCTCAGCTTGTGCATTTACAGTATTTTCCTGGCTACTAGATGCCATACTTTAACTGTTTTTACAGCTGTAGTTCCTTCAATTTATTATGAATACTTCTTGCTGATATTTTAAACATTTCTGCAAACATCTCAGATGCTGAGACGCTGTGGGCACCGCACTCGTGAGATTAGTTTACGCCGTTCGTAGCACAGATCAGCTCAAGCTCTGTAACATTGCGCTGTTTCGTCCCACTTTCAGAGCATTTGACTCCCATGTGTACGGCTAAACACGGTCGTCTCGCTCTCAGTCATGTTGCTTCTACCAGCTGTTCATCGCTGTAACGTTAGCTATGCAATGCAGAGAGACGTATACGCGACGCCTTCTTCTGGAGACGGGGCGGGAATATGCAGCTCATTTGCATACACTCCAAATCAGCTTGATTTTAGACACACCCCCAAAATGAAATTGAAAAAATGAAAAAGTTATAGACAGCGTGACGCGACAGAATCAATCAAATATCACAGCCAATCAGAAGAGAGTGTGGGCGGGCTCTCCCTGGAAGCGCACTGCTTTCGCAATGAAATGAGTATGTTTATAATCTAATTCATAAATAAAAAAACGTTTTAACATTATTAAAAGGACATACTGAGTGACTGAGACCATCTTTGCCATGGAATATGCTTGTGTGTTCGCAGTTTTAAAGTACAGCTTATTTACAAGATCTGAGGTAAACTATCTGTTGTTGCTTTCAGTACGGCTATAACTGTCATGCAGAATGATATTCAAATTCATATTAGACACGTTTAAGTTTGAATAAAGCACATAATCAGCACCTGAGATTATCACTGTCATTAGTTTGTGTTGTTGACGTCGCGGCTAGTTAGGACAAAAACTCAGATTAACATGGAAAAGATACCTTTTATCGCGTGTCGCGGCGTTGCGTCGCATGTAGTTAGGACGTAAGGCTAACAAACTTTAGAGATGTTTATGCTGTCCTAATATTGTTTCACCAAGATTTAAAAGTGGTCTACAAAGATATTAACACAGGGCACATCTATTTCTAAATTAGACTACAAAACCCACGTGACTTCATTTACATCCCGAAGGTGGAATTTGATTAGATATAGACCGTTAATATGAGTAATAAGCACATATGTAGACTTACTCTTGGTGTTTGCTGTCAGAGCAGACGATGTACAGCACTTTGAGTGCTTGAGCGGCCCGGCATGACTGATGCTCTCCGGGATGAACCTCATCTGCGGATATGACGCTGTCGCCTCTCGCTGCTGCGTCAGGAAACGAGGCCACCAGAGCGTCCGTGTTCAACAGCCACAGCTGATAATTAAGAGAAAAGAAACTTACCGAAGAGCAGATTTAAAGAGGACATAATGTGTTAAAAAGTGTCCTGGTTTCAGAGTTTTCTCTTGTGCTGTCATGGCTGAGAAACAGTTAAATTAACTAGACGAGTAAAGTATGTAAACAAACTTTGACGTTGGCTTGAAATTTTAAATAACTTATTTGAAGATTTTACTAGCATAACATGTTCTAGCACATTGCTAAACTGTTTAAGCAAGTTGTTTTAACACGCTTCTAACACGTTTAGGACAATTGCGAACATAACTTAAGCATTAGTAGCATGTTTTAACATGTTTTAGCACACTGCTAACATGAAATAGCAAGTTTTAGCAGTTTGGTAGCATGTTTCATCACATTGGAAGTAGGGCTGTAGCTATCGAATATTTTATTAATCGAGTATTCTACCGAAAATTCCATCGATTAGTTACACTTTACATGCAATGTATTTTAGGTGTTATAATAATTATATGATTGAGGAAAATGACAAGTTATGTTTTATTTTCTCCAACCTAATATTTTATTGTTATTTGTTTTTTAAAATAGCCAAATTAAATGTTTTATTTTTCCTCAGAAATTCTGTGTTGTGTATCTGGTTATCAAATGAAGGCATAAAACAGCAATTTTATTTATTTTAAATGATTGAAAATTAATATTAAAGGGAATTTACTATTAACATTAAAACATTTGGGAAATGTTGTGTGTTCATTCCTTAAAAAAAATACGTTTTCATAATTTTAGTAGTACATTCTGCTGAACAAATATAAAAAAACTGACTTTTATTTTGACGGGTTTCCATGAATATCTTTATGTGACCGAGTTAATAAGGATGGTGTGTTGGGCGGGGCGCATGTATTTATTTAGCTCTATAAATAGCGCAATGAGTAGTGGTTTGACTTGATGTTCTGACTTCCGCTATCCCCTTCTGGTGTCATGATTTCGGAAACGCCATAGTGAGGTATGAGCATGGCTTTTTGCTTTGCTGTAAGAATTTGTATAAAGATGTTTGTTTTATTTATTGTTTATTTTGATGTTAAGCGCAGGGAGATAACCCTTGATACAGGAGTGGGAGCACGTGCGCTGTTAATACGGTTGTATTCGGAGCTGTGGACTCTGGGCTTAGCCTGTAGCAGCGAGCTGTGTTGTGCAGCCTTTCTATCCCACTTTATCATATAATTACGCTCCACCCTTGGATTACGGCGGAGGTAGGTGTGCAGTGGACTATCATTGTCACATTGATGTGGATTTTGTGTTTTTTTATGTTTATAACGCAGTTGCATTTGCTCCGGGTCAAGTGTTTTATTGGTTCATGTATTTGCATTAGCATTTTAGATTAAGCTAGTTTTTAGAGGTATTTGTATTTTGCATTTACGTTTTGTTTGTTTGTACTTGACAGATCTTTCTTTGTGGAGCTCTATGCACATGGAACTCTGATGTCTAGGCCCTGCTGTTTTGTTTATGATTTATTTTTGTCACTTAAAATTGTGTATTTGTTATAATTTGTGTATTGCTGTAACTTTTATGGTTGCTTAATCGATTTGGCTAGCTGAGTCTAGTTTTTGCCAACCGTTCAGGTTTGTTTAACCCAATTCTCTGTTTTAGGAACCAGCCTGCATGGAGTGCTTTCCTCTGGGGTCAGCTGGGTTCCCTTTTCTTCACTGCATGGTGGTGTGAGATTTACTGCACTGCATGGGTATTGAATTGAGTGTAACGCTATTTGTATGATTCACTACACGCTTTTAAAGCTGTTGATTAATGATTTGGTTATCAGTGCACGTGTGGTTTTACGCTTGGAGATCTGTGGCCTTTTGATACTTGTTTTCTCTCCAGCAGGCTGGGTAACTATATACGTTAATATAGTGGGCTACGAATTTAATAGTTGGCCTAAAGTCTAGATCTTTTAAAGTTGTGATTCTCTCCTTTTCTTAGATTTTAATGAAGTTGAGTATCCATCTAAGCAATACTTAGTGCTTGGTAATAAAAGTGTTGAACTTGAAGGTCACGTCTCTGTTCTTTTTCATTATGGGCTATTGAACTTGCATTGCTGTGTTCAGTTATTTCCGTGGGTACAAACCCCGGTGGCGTAGTTGGGATTTATAGTGAGCGTAGAGTATCGCCCGGTTACATCTGGCGTAGTCGGCAGGGTTGCTTGTGTAAAGCGAGACGTGACTTCCAAGGGCAATTGTTATACCTAGCGGTTGGCTTTGTTTTTTTTGTTTTGTTTTTCGTTTTGTTTTTTTTGTTACAAAACAGCAGCGGCCTACCACCATTCAACGGGGAGGTGCTTTGCCCGGAGATTGCTTCTAGCAGTGAGGACGACAGGAGGAACTGTGTCCGGTGATTATGGAGACGGAACTGCAGGAGTTGCGGGACTTGGTTCAACAGCTAAGAACTGATAATCAACGTCTTTCAGAGACTCAAACTGCTCCTATAAGAACTGAATCTTCTAATGCGGTTCCTGAGATTCCCAGGTCTTCGAGTCAGTCCAATGGGTCTCATGACCGTTTTGTGTATGTGCCCAGGGAAAGGAAGTGTCCTGTCTTTAGAGGTACTGTGGGAATCGGAATAGCCGAATGGGTAGATGAGGTCCGTGCTAGTATGCGGGCCCGGGGCTTAACTTTGGTTGACCAAGCTTATTTTATTTATGATCATTTGGAGGGGGAAGCGAAAAATGAAATTAAATATAGGCCTGGAGCAGAGAGGGAGGACCCAGATAAGATTCTTTCTATTCTTTTAGAAATGTATGGTTGCCCTCAGTCTTATGTTGCATTACAAGAAAAATTCTTCTCCCGGAAACAACTTGAGGGTGAGTCGCTACAGGAGTATTCTCATGCTTTGTTTAGGCTTATGAATGAGGTGTTGGAAAGTGCCCCAGATGCAATGCCTAACTCTGCTACATTGCTGAGAGATCAGTTTGTGGAGCATGTTATTGACCCAGCCCTTCGTCGGGCATTGAAACAAAGTGTCCGAGCCCATCCACATTTTACACTTCTAGAGATTCGTAAAGAGGCTATTCGATGGGAGCGGGAAGGTATGTCTGTAGAGGCGGGCACGGAGTTATTCTGTGCCTTTATTGTGTGC
This sequence comes from Gymnocypris eckloni scoliostomus, assembly GCA_027564155.1. Lineage (NCBI taxonomy): Eukaryota > Metazoa > Chordata > Actinopteri > Cypriniformes > Cyprinidae > Gymnocypris > Gymnocypris eckloni. Next base: position 29,833,954 of record CM050424.1, read on the forward strand.
GACTCATGTATCCACGACATCAAACCCCTCTAGTATAGGTAATCATTCTGTTGAAATTGCTGAAATAAAAGAACTGTTGAAGCGACAACAAGAACAGTTAAGTCAGCTGGGGGAGCAGCTTTCGCGATTGCAGAATCCTCCTAGACGGCCCTCTGTGCAGCATAATCAAGTTGTGTGTAGGCGTTGTCAACAGCCGGGCCATTTTGCTAGCCATTGTGATAATGAACGTGTTGAACCTCGACCTCAGTCTCATTTCAGACAGAGAATAGGATCCCAGCAACAGCCGTCGGAAAACTAGTTCCCTCTGAGTCGTTGAGTCACGGTTCAGGAGGGGATAAGTCTGACTCAAGTAATGAGGTAAGCCGTTTTAATGTGCCGAATCTAGTGGGGCCATGCCCTTCAGTTATGGTGCTCATGGGTGGGGTTAGGGTACCATGTCTTTTGGATACTGGATCAATGGTGTCCACGGTGGCAGAGAGTTATTTTTTTCAACATTTTAGCGAACAGCTTCACTCTTGTAATTGGTTACAACTAAAAGCCGCTAATGGACTTGATATACCTTATTTGGGGTATGCGGAGGTGAATGTAGAGGTGTTGGGGAAAGCTATACCAAATAAGGGTATCCTGGTTGTGAAAGACACCCTTGGTTTGCAGTCAAAGACTAATACTCCAGGTGTTCTGGGAATGAACATTATTAGTGAGTGTTATGATCTATTGTTTAGCCAGCATGGTACTTCTCTTTTTAACCTTCCATGTATCCAGCAGGCTCCTAAAGAGTGGCAGCAGGCCCTTCAGTTTTGTCACAGCGCCCCATCATCGATTAGGCCCATCACTGGGATTGCGAGAGTTAGGGGTAGGTACCCTGTTTTTTTACCAGGGGGCGTTATGAAACTAGTGGCAGCTACCTGCTCGCAACATCTTATAGATCAGTCCAAGGCTGTCCTTTTCGAGCCACTTTCTAATATCGTGCTTCCTGCTGGGGTACTAGTAGTTCCTGCTGTAGTACATGTGGTTAAGGGTACTGTTTATGTCCCAGTGTTAAATGTTGGCAACATGGATGCTCGGGTCCCTTCACGCTGTGCATTAGGCACTTTGAAGCTAGCCCAAATAGTCAGTTTACCTACAGGGGTTGTGGAGGTTCCCTTTTTACCAGGGGTTGGGGAAGTTCAGGCTATGGTTGGTTTGCAACAAGGGCAAGTTGACAAAGTACAGCAGCTGATGCAATCAGTTGACTTGTCTACTCTCTCTGATTTGGAGCAGAGCAAAGCCATTTCCCTATTGACAAAGTATCAGTCAGTGTTTGCGACCCATGAGGGAGACTTGGGTTGCACGACCCTTATTAGCCATGAGATCCCTTTAACTGATGAGGTACCCATACGACAAAGGTATAGGCGCATTCCACCTGCAGAATATGATGCAGTGAAGGCACATATAAATCAGCTTTTAGATAGTCAGGTAATAAGGGAGAGTTGTAGCCCCTATGCATCCCCCATAGTTCTGGTGAAGAAGAAAGATGGTGCTCTGCGTTTATGTGTGGATTATCGTCAGCTTAATCGCAAGACTCGGAAAGACGCTTTTCCTCTCCCTCGCATTGAGGAGTCTCTCGATGCCCTTTCTGGTGCTCGCTGGTTTTCCACTCTAGACCTGGCAAGCGGCTACAATCAGGTGCCTGTTGAAGAGAGGGATAAATGTAAGACTGCTTTTTGTACCCCTTTTGGGCTCTTCGAATTTAATCGTATGCCCTTTGGGTTATGTAATGCCCCAGGTACATTTCAGCGACTCATGGAGGCGCATGTTTGGGTCTCAGCACTTTCAAACTCTGCTGCTTTATCTTGATAGCGTGATTGTATTTTCCGGTTCTATAGATCAACATCTGGAGCGTTTGGAAATGGTTCTGAATCGACTGCATCAAGAAGGCCTTAAAGTGAAACTGGAAAAGTGTTGTTTTTAAGACTGAGGTGAAGTATTTGGGGCATGTGATATCCAACAAGGGGGTTTCCACTGACCCTGAGAAGATTGCTGCCGTAGCTAATTGGCCTCGACCACAGGATGTAGCAGCACTGAGATCTTTCTTGGGTTTTACCAGCTATTATAGAAGATTTGTTAAAAGTTTTTCTGTGATTGCGGCTCCCCTGTATCGCCTGATTGGAGAACTGGGCGGAAGTAAGGATAGAAAGGGTGCACGGAGACCCCTGAGTGGTGCTTGGACAGAAGTCTGTGAGAGCAGTTTTCAAGATCTGAAGGCATGTCTGACAACTACTCCTCTGTTGGCGTATGCTAATTTTTCATTGCCCTTCATTTTGGAGGTAGATGCCTGCCAGAATGGACTGGGAGCAGTGTTGTCACAAGAGCAGGAAGGGAAAGTAAGACCCCTTGCTTACGCAAGCAGAACACTGAGTCGGGCAGAGAAGAGGATGCCAAACTATAGCTCTATGAAGCTAGAGTTTCTTGCCCTGAAGTGGGCGATGGCGGAGAAATTCCGAGAATATTTGCTGGGCCATAAGTGTATCGTTTGGACGGATAACAACCCTTTGAGTCATTTGAGCACTGCTAAACTTGGAGCAACAGAGTTACGGTGGGCAGCAGAGTTGGAAGCGTTTGACTATACCATCCGGTATCGACCAGGTCGGGCCAATGGAAATGCAGATTCCTTGTCAAGACAGTACTCTGCCGATGGAGTATCCCTTGTGGATCAGGTCCTTTCAGGAACTGCTGTTCCAGCACGGCTGGAGCAGGCTATTGGCCAGATACCAGTCATGGCATGCCAATCAGAAATATCTGTTTTACCAGTTTATTCTGTGAATGATCTTGCCGGCCTTCAGCAAGATGATCCCGTAATCAGTGCATTTATTCAGTTTTGGCAACACCAGAGGAGGCCAGATCACGTGGAACGGCAAGGGTTGAGCAAATCCGTGTTGGAACTGGTGCGGCAATGGGACCGTCTGGTGGAGAGAGATAAGGTTTTGTATCGCAGAACCTTTCGCCCAGATGGAGGAGAGGAGCTGCTGCAGATAGTATTACCAGAATCATTACAAGAAGAGGTTCTAAAGCAGTTACACCAGGGCACGGTCATCAAGGTATTGAGAGGACGGCGGCCAGACTAGTGCGTTCAAGGTGTTACTGGCCGGAATGTACAAATCCGTTAAGAAGTGGTGTGAGGAATGCGAGCGTTGCACGTTGGCTAAACCAGCGTATCCTCCTGTGAAGGCACCGATGGGACATCTGGTTGCTGCAAGACCAAATCAAATTCTAGCGATTGATTTTACTCTCTTGGGCGTTAAGGGATGGTCAGGAACAAGTATTAATAATGACTGATGTTTTCTCCAAGTTTACGAGCAGTTCCAACTTATGACCAGAGAGCATCCACAGTAGCGAATGTTCTGGTGAAGGAATGGTTTTGTCGGTTTGGAGTTCCAGCCCGCATTCATTCAGACCAGGGTCGGAGCTTCGAAGGAGCATTGATACAACAACTTTGTGACCTGTATGGGATACAGAAGACACGCACTACACCTTACCATCCCCAAGGCAACGGCCAGTGTGAAAGGTTTAACCGGACACTGCATGGCCTCCTTTGTACACTTCCTAGGTCTGCAAAGGTTGACTGGCCTAATTATTTGCCTCAATTGTTGTTCTCTTATAATACCACCATACATCAGACAACGGGTGAGTGCCCACATTTTTTAATGTTTGGCCAGGAACCTAATTTGCCAGTTGATTTCCTTCTAGGGAGAGTTTCACAGCCAACAGCAGGGACCGTAATGGATTGGATGGAGGAACATCGTGAGCGTTTGCAAGTGGCTTTTGACGGTGCTCGGGAGAGAATTCAAGCTGCAGCCAGACTGAGGAAGGAGAGGCATGATCAGAATGGTTATAGCTGCCATTTGAAAGAAGGACAGTTAGTTTATCGAAGGGATTACAGTAATCGAGGTAGGAATAAAATACAAGATTTCTGGAGTCCGACAAAGTATAAGGTAATTCAAGCACCGATGGATGGAGGAGCTGTTTACTCCATTGCCCTCCCAAATGCCCTTGCACGGGTAAAAAGGGTACATCGTACCATGTTGAAACCTGTGCCTGATGTTTTTCCTCTGTATCCTTCTCCGTGTATGGGCCCCGAGTCTTTTGGGGTTGAGAATGTTGGAAGTGAAGAAATGGAGGATGGACAATGGATTCGTGTTCTACTGCCAGAAGAGACTCCACCTGCTACTGTTCCAGTTATCCCTCCCTCTGGTCACACAGAATCAGTAGTTGGCCTGCTGCATCATGATTGGTTGCCGTCTGCAGGCACTGAGGCATCAGACAGTGGACTGATCTCCCTACGCAGGTCGGCAAGAGAAACCGCTGGGAGACATCCAAATCCTCACCACTTGCCTAAGGCTGTGGGGGGTAGTGCAACGGGGGCTGCGACTTGTTTCCCTAGTCAAAGTGCAGGGGTGACAGTTGTTTTTAGACCCTGGACTTAGGCCAATTACGTTATCTTGGGGTGGTTGTGGTTTTATTATTATTTTTTATTTTTGCCGACGGGGCGTCGACACAGAAAGGGGGGGTGGATTGTGACCGAGTTAATAAGGATGGTGTGTTGGGCGGGGCGCATGTATTTATTTAGCTCTATAAATAGCGCAATGAGTAGTGGTTTGCGTAACGACTTGATGTTCTGACTTCCGCTATCCCCTTCTGGTGTCATGATTTCGGAAACGCCATAGTGAGGTATGAGCATGGCTTTTTGCTTTGCTGTAAGAATTTGTATAAAGATGTTTGTTTTATTTATTGTTTATTTTGATGTTAAGCGCAGGGAGATAACCCTTGATACAGGAGTGGGAGCACGTGCGCTGTTAATACGGTTGTATTCGGAGCTGTGGACTCTGGGCTTAGCCTGTAGCAGCGAGCTGTGTTGTGCAGCCTTTCTATCCCACTTTATCATATAATTACGCTCCACCCTTGGATTACGGCGGAGGTAGGTGTGCAGTGGACTATCATTGTCACATTGATGTGGATTTTGTTTTTTTATGTTTATAACGCAGTTGCATTTGCTCCGGGTCAAGTGTTTTATGGGTTAATGTATTTGCATTAGCATTTTAGATTAAGCTAGTTTTTAGAGGTATTTGTATTTTGCATTTACGTTTTGTTTGTTTGTACTTGACAGATCTTTCTTTGTGGAGCTCTATGCACATGGAACTCTGATGTCTAGGCCCTGCTGTTTTGTTTATGATTTATTTTGTCACTTAAAATTGTGTATTTGTTATAATTTGTGTATTGCTGTAACTTTTATGGTTGCTTAATCGATTTGGCTAGCTGAGTCTAGTTTTTGCCAACCGTTCAGGTTTGTTTAACCCAATTCTCTGTTTTAGGAACCAGCCTGCATGGAGTGCTTTCCTCTGGGGTCAGCTGGGTTCCCTTTTCTTCACTGCATGGTGGTGTGAGATTTACTGCACTGCATGGGTATTGAATTGAGTGTAACGCTATTTGTATGATTCACTACACGCTTTTAAAGCTGTTGATTAATGATTTGGTTATCAGTGCACGTGGTTTTACGCTTGGAGATCTGTGGCCTTTTGATACTTGTTTTCTCTCAGCAGGCTGGGTAACTATATACGTTAATATAGTGGGCTACGAATTTAATAGTTGGCCTAAAGTCTAGATCTTTTAAAGTTGTGATTCTCTCCTTTTCTTAGATTTTAATGAAGTTGAGTATCCATCTAAGCAATACTTAGTGCTTGGTAATAAAAGTGTTGAACTTGAAGGTCACGTCTCTGTTCTTTTTCATTATGAGCTATTGAACTTGCATTGCTGTGTTCAGTTATTTCCGTGGGTACAAACCCCGGTGGCGTAGTTGGGATTTATAGTGAGCGTAGAGTATCGCCCGGTTACATTTACATTTCTGTGTGTACATGATATGAGGATAGTTTTACTCAAATGAAACTCAGAGCAGTTCTGGAGATGTTGTTTGTGTGTTTATGTCCTCATCGAGACGTCACGCGCGCTTCAGTGTGTGTGTGTGGTAAAGGAAAACGTGCGTCTCTCAGCCATCCATTAATACAGAGATATGATCGCGTAATAATGCTCATCAGATAGCGTAAATCAGTGGGAAATGAATAGAAATGATGATTCGGTGTAAAGAAACATCAAGTAAACGTGTTATCAGCGAATGTGAGCAGATCAGTGAAGGAGATTTCAGCTGTACTGCATGTCACTCACAGCACAGCAGCTCTACTGCAAACAGCAACAAGTATACTAACATCACTTAGACCTTTCTTTTCGAGCGGACTCTGCTTTTCCGGTGAGCATGAGCGGTAACTGAGCAGAATGATAGAGCTGAGCGTCACACGGCGCAGTGATGACGGTTGAGGGAGAGTAACGTTAATCTGGACACTGTTGGGGGGTGCGGAGCGGCATAAATTTTCGGCTGCTGAAAATTCAGTGCATCTCTAGTAAATGGACAATACGATTCTTCGAGGCACATAATTTGCCTCGATGATTTTTTGTATTCGAGTTACTTGAGGAATCGTTTCAGCCCTACATTACTGCGAGCGCCCCCTTCTGGATTAGGGGTGAATTGCCTGTATTCGTCGTAAGGCCTCATTCACCGAACCGAGATGCCCATACCGTGACGGTTCGGTACGAATACATGGTACTAATTCACAGTACGTGCCACCCCTAGTGACCATACATGCTATTTTTCCCGGACGCAACCTGACCAGGATTTTTATATTAACCTTTTAGAAAATTACAATTTTTCTACATATACACTGAAACATCTTGAGGTTAATGTAATTAAAAAAGCTAGAAAACACATTTTCATTCAAAATTTCTAGTAAATTTAAATAATTAAGTAACATCAATGAGTCATTTCTTTATGCATGACAAAAAATAAAAATCGTGTAAAACATACTCAAATTAATCTTTGTTGCATTTACATCTTCCACAAAAAAAAATCAGGGTATGAGATTTTAATATCTGTACCAAAATCACAGCTTTGTCGTCTGGGGTTTGGATGGAAAAGCGAAATATACTCTGTGCCGATGACAGCTCGACCAGCCGGGCCGCTAGAGTTCGCTCCAGGAATCTCTGCCTGTATGAGACACAATAAAACACACTGACTGAATATGATCTGCAGATGACAACAAAACGAATCACTCAAATGAACTCGCTAACCTTTCTGAATTCGGCTCGGACACTAAACTGAGCTGTGATATATCACACTCTCCATCTTCACGGGGCTTTACTAATATTTCAGTTATGTAAATCTTCAGCACCTCTGAAACACAAAACATATATTAAACACAGAAAACTGCACATTATTAACAGCCGGAGGTGCAAGATTATAATAAATGACCTCTTAGATAATACGTGCACCTTCAGCATTTCATAGAAACACAGCTTTCTTGTAATAAAAAATTCAGTTATAATATAATTCTGAGCTCAAGAATTGTTTTCCAGGCCAAATATTAAAAACTGTTTTAAGAAAGGTATTGAATATTGTGTAGAAAACACACTATATGCAATAGTAGCTGTTGTTTAGAGCATAAACCTAAGTCATCTTGTACTTTTGCAGACTGGTGTGTAATTAATTACATTATTTATTTAATTATGATTGATTAATTGCAGCAAGTCCTTTTGCATACTAACTAAACTGTTTAATTGATCGTTGTCAAGTATGTATACAGCGCTTTATAGCGATGAAAACCCTATAGTTTCACAGTAATAAACAGGAAAATACAGTAAACATGTTTTAGACGATACACATGGTTTCAAAGCAGCGTCAAAGTAATAAACAGGAGAATAACAGTTAGTGCTGTTAAGCTATTCAATTATAAATAAATTTAATTTCAGCAATAAGGCAGCTCTACAGGAGACACTAGCGTAATTTACTTCAGTGTGGATTCAATTCAGTTCAATAGGCTACACATGTGGTGCTATTGTGATTTTGATCAAGTGTTTGACCAAGATCATGTGTGACCCTGGACCACAAAACCAGTCGTTAAGGGTACATTTTTAGAAATTCAGATTTATGCATCATCTGAAAGCTGAGTAAATAATATTTCCATTGATGTATGGTTTGTTATGATCGGACAATATTTGTAAATCTGGAATCTGAGGGTGCAAAAAAATCTAAATATTGAGAAAATCATCTTTAAAGTTGTCCAAATGAAGTCTTAGCAATGCATATTAATAATCAAAAATTAAGTTTTGATATATTTATGGTAAGAAATTTACAAAATATTTTCATGCAACATGATCTTAATATCTGAATGATTTTTGGCATAAAATAAAATGTGAAAAATTTCGAAAAATTTCACCCACGTAATGTATTTTTGGCTATTACTACAAATATGCCCCAGAGATTTAACACTGCTTTTGTGCTCCAGGGACACATTTGTAGCACTTCTTAATATTTGTGTAACATTTAGCTGAACATTTGTATCCCTCAATAGAAGCTTGTAAAAGTGTAGCAAAAAAAATATATACAAATGTGTCACGAACAGGGTTGCCAGGTCCCAGACATATTTTAATAGCTTGATAGCAAAACTATTTTGACAGCTTTAGGATTCCCATATAGGGCATTAAAATCAATGTATAGATTTGATTTATTATGTTTTTCCTATTAAGATTATTTTAACTAGATTAGCTTGTATTATGTGCATGTTTAATTATTTGATCTGATCTAGATTGAATTGCTTTTTTTATATATTAATATTTTTTTACTCTC